>JAXQQM020083216.1:0-20461 GCA_034641835.2 Pinus albicaulis | reverse complement strand
ATAAATTTCTAGATGAGGTTGATGACATAGGCTTGTGGGAAACTAAGCTTCCATACTATATTTTCCCCAAAACCCATAGATGTCCTGAGTTCATTAGAAAGTTTCATGTCTATTATGACATCAACTAAAGATCTTTAGTGACACCAGAAGGAGAGGTCTTGTTTATTGTTAATGCCCAATCCAACGAGCAGATGATGCAGGCCCCCACTCTTGAAGAAACAATTCCTTTCTCTTATGAAATCCTTAGGGAGTTATATTAGAAGCTAGACTTTGCTAGCAGAGCTAAAACCTTAGAGCTCTTCATGGCCACTGATGCCCTAATGCCTCGAAAGAACCCCCCATATCCTTCATCTACTTTCCCTGATAGGACCCATCATATTTTCACTATTTTTTCATATTTTCTAGGGTATCATACAAAGCAGTGGGTAGATGAGGCCATAATTGGTTTATTGTCCATCATTTCATCAGATTCCAAGTCCTCAGTCATGTTTAAATTTTTTGATTCCATACATGACCAATTCTTAAAGTTTCATATAGAGGAGGTGTTCAAATACACTTCTGTTTTGGTATACATGTTTGTCTATTTTTAGTTCAACAGGTTTCAATTTGAGATGATAAAGCTAAATGATGAATCTCAGCCTCAATCAGTCATATTTTGGACCACTTTATTAATGAAGGAGCAGAAGGATTACACGTACAAGAGTTTTGTGGATTCATTTATAGATCGAACAATCAGTACAATTAGCAGTGAAACAGAGCCAAGGGTTAGTGAAGAAATTAAGAAGATTATGTAGTTAATAGATCAAGTGAGAAAAATATATTGGAACTTGTACCAAAATTGTATAGAGATATGAGTTTATGGGCATGAGTTGGACCCCTATAAACTGCCAAAGTTGTTCTCCATGAGGATCTTTGCATTAGAATACATAAGACAAATGATAAATGCAGATGAGGTTCATTTTGTCTCTGCAAAGAAGAAATCTCAATTCAGGATCAAATCACAAATTGGTCCTTTTATTTCCAACAGTAGAGTAGCAGGGGAGGAGGCCGATAAGATATTGAGGGAGATGAATTTTAGTCATAGTTTCACCTAGTCCTATGACCCATTGGGAATCATCTCCAAGGAAAGGGTGGAGAGCAAGTCAACACCATACCTCCATACACACAGGCTGGAGATAGAACAATTCATGAATCAAAAAAGAGTGGGCATCCAATACACTACAAGAGGCTGAAGAACAGGTGATTTCCACCTTAGGCATTAAAACCCCAACTCCACAAGAAAGGAAAGCTACAGGAGATAAAGAAGACAAGGGAAAATAACCAGATAAAGAAATAGGAAGAAAGAGGACAAGATATGATCAGTTAACATGGATATTGAAACATCAAGCAAAGAGTTCAAGATCAAATATATAAAGAGAGCTAGATTCCACATGGACATTGAACAAAGCAGTGAAAAGGAGTAGCATATAGTCATTACAATCATGGATTCACCAAGCTCTTCTCTAGCAGGTGGCTAAAAAATATTTTCCACATCTTCTGTCACCATTCCATTCCAGCAGCAGAACTTGCAAACTCCTACATCTACTGTCACTTCAGGGCAAAATGAGGAGAACATTTATGATACATTCAAGGAGATCAAAAGAAATAATGAGATACTCAAAACCAACACCTACAATCAGTTTTGGAAGCAGATAAGTAGTTCACAGAGTAGGATTTTAACAACCTTTGACTCAGAGAAAGGAAGAATGAAAATGGTTTTCTTGGAAGCACAGATCCCTCAGCCTAAAACAACATCTGACTACAAGAAAAATTATTTTGAATTTGATGTGAAAAATATTCATCCAATAGATCAGATGGAGATGCATAAGAAGACTAGAAAACCATGAGCCTCTCTGAGTTGTAGGTTTCATTGTCCAATGCACAATCACAACTTAAAATGGAAAATACATCATATATGGCCAAAGATACCAAAATTAAATCCCTGGAGGATTTAGTGATACAAATTGGGTGTGATCCAACAAACATACCAGTGGTAGAGGCAATCGTAAGAAATAAAAATGCAGATATAGCTACTTTGAGAAAGCAGCTTAAGATGCCAACAATGGAAGAACCTCTAACAAAGTATATAGCGGAAAATGAAACAAAAAAGTCCAAAATGACGAAACTGATCATTGAACAATCAGCACAGATCAAGAAAATGGAAACGAGGATGGATAAATTAATAAAAGAGAAACAAAAATCAGTAAAAGAGTAAGTAAAGGAAGCATCAAAAGAAGCAACCAAAGCCAAGCAGTCCCAATTTCTTTCATTCATTTAGAAATAGCCACAAATACAGGTATATTAAGTGGAGGGACTGAGCAGTTAGCTAAGGCCATGGAAAACATGTCTTTACATACATCAGAAATCAAAAAGATGCAAGACCAAGTCAATACCCTACAAGATCAGATAAAGAGAAATGTTTCAGCACGTGCTACATAGTTGCAGATAAGCAAGAAATTGACAGAGAGTCTACAAATGTCTCTTCAAGAGTTTTCTATCGGGAATATGGTAGGAAGAGTCAAAGAAATCATCATTTTGAATATAATTGAATCCATGAATGAGATGTGGCCATCCATCCATATAATTTTTGAACAAAGAGATCTAATTGATTTAGTGAGGGTTGCCATAGAAGGCAAATATTGAACTTGGAGATAAGCCTGAAACTGCTAACAATATAATCAAATTTTTAAACTCCAAAAGTAGTTTTAAATTGGAACCCCTAGGAGTAGAGGACAGGAAAATAACCATACTTGAGGTCAATAAATTACTAAACAAAAAGAGTTTGGTTACATAGGTAGAAGAAAAGTGCCATCAACTACATATTGGATTTAGCAGATTTTTTAATAGGATTTTGTTAGTGTCCCATAATTTGGCAGATTGGTAGACCAAATGACAGGGTAACATCAGACCAATATTTGGAGTCCTAGGACCTAGCCTTCCCGGACTCAGAGAGGGATCTCTCTATTATGCGAAGGATGTGAACTTGTTCGATTTGTATGTTTGATTTTAGGCTAGCTGTTAAGTATGTTTTGGTTTGTTTTGGGTTTTTGAGGTAAACTGATCAAAATGGACAAATAGAAAGAGAGTTTATCAAATCAACAGGGCTATGGGGTCAGATAAAATCAAGGCTATCTAAATGATGGACAAGATATACTACAGGGCCGATTTAGTTAAGGTAAATGGATTCTTTGGGTGAAAAGTGAAGTGAAATGAACATTAAGTTTGTGAAAAAAATATATATCTTAAACATACATAGTTTCAAAGTAGATACTCATGAGGTAGGGCAAACCATAAATCTCTATGAATAATACTCAAACTAATACACTTAAAAGATAAAAAATCCAGTGATACATAGAAGCATAAGAACTCCTAACTCTATAAATTCACCTTCAGCTGTTGGGAAAACAAATAAGATAAACAAAAAACTAAATATATGAAGAGGGAACTCCTAAACATCATATATTGCGCTATCAGGAACTCTAAAATAAGTTTGCAAGCATGGACAAAGGGCAAGATCGAACGAGACCTCTTTGACTTAACTAAAACAATCAATATTTCATAGAAAGATTTCAGAAATGGAGTTTTGAGAAACTATAAGTAAGAAAGGCATACCTTAAATCATACTAGATAGCAAATAGACTGACCATTACTAAAACAAATAACAATTTCTTGATGGAACTAAGGGGCAGTTAAGAATTCCTTAGGAATGATCAAGAGGAGGAAAACATCAAGGTTGTAATATGCAGGAGGTTTGAGGTGCTTCCATGAGCATATCTCAACATATACTTTTCTGATCTACAACAAATAAGAAACATGGAACATAAATGAAAACAAGAAAACATAAAAAAATTAGAGAAACATCACCATTCACCAAGCTATGGAATTCTGCACACAATGCTCCTCCACCATTAAGCCAAGCAAGACATCATCCACTTCATAAAACAAGTATTTCTTCCAAGCTCATAATGCTATGTATTTCTCTTAATATATCAAGTTATACCTATTTTTTACAATGAATCCTCTTGGTTTATATAAGCTAAAGAGGAGGAAACCCACCTAGAGTAACTAGAAGGCCATTGGCCAAAATAAAATATCTAAAACTGTCCTTGAGGCCAAACAAGGTCCAAGGCACAAAATATCTCTCTAAAATATATTTTCGGACCAAAATAGCAAAAAAGAATCACTTTTAAGCTCTAAAACACATGATAAACTTGCTTAACACACATTTGGCCTAGTCATCACACAGAAAGTTGTTTTTAGCAGAAATTCCAGGAGCACAGAACAGAAAGAAAGTCTTTTTGCAGCGGGGTTTTCAAGGCCTTCCCGAAGTCAAAAAAGGCTCCGTGATGGCTCGTTGGAAGGCTATGAACGTATAATTTCCAAATATACTTTATTTATTTAAATATGATGTCTATAAGCCTATAAAAAAGTATAAATTGTTTAAAAACCCAGGAGCACAACACTTGCTGATAATAATTGCAGAAAGGTGAAAAATGGTTGTTTTTGGACCTTTCGAGGGACCAAAACAGCTCCAAATGATTTGAAAATTTATGAGCATGTTCCATTAGTGTCAAAGAATCCAAAAATATAATTTTATCTAGCTGAAGATGTTCTGAGAAAAAGTGCAGTGTCCATGGTGCTACGCTCTTTAGGCCCAAAAATTCACAAAAAACAAAAAGGTGTCCAAATTTGCCCAAATTTGGTGAGTGGACCCTTTAAGGGTTTTTATAAGCCTTTAGTGAAGCTTGGGCCAAAATTTTGAGCCTAGATTGGTATTTTCCATGTATTTTTGCCGGGTGCCTCCTTTGGGCAGCTTTGAGTTTCTTTCTAGCAAACTGATTGAGCTTCTTGTAATGTTCAGTCATTCTCCTTTGTAGGCCTAAATCCTTGTAAGCTTTCTCCAATTTAGTTTCCAATTGCTGGTTTGCCCTCTCTAGCCAAGACTCTTTGTCATTTTCAATTCCTAAGGCAAGGAGCTCTGTAAGAGGGTACTGCTGCACACGAGCTGATTCTTCTTCTCTCTGCTTTTCTAATGCTCTTCTAAGACCCATGGTCTTAGGTCTCTTTCTTGCTTGTCCTTATTCTTCATCATCTTCCGCATACTCACCCATGTACTCTTCTAGCTTCACTTGTGACTTTTGAGCTTCCCTTTTGTACTTGAGTGCCTGGGCTTCATATATATCCATCTGTCCACTCTGTTAGCGCTCAAATCTGCCTCAGGCTGAAGAAGGCAAAACTCGAGGCAACATCAAACCAAGCTCAGCCTCGTAGCTAGCCCTACGAACAGGAGAGGGCTCTCTCCGGGTCAAACTCAGTGAAAGATGTCCAATAGAATCTGAGATGACCTAAATGAAACACTGATATTTGATTTTAGGCTAGTAAATTGATAAGAAAGGGATTTAATAAATGATGAGGTTTTCTGGGCTGTGTGGGGCAAAGACAGCAAGAGCAGAGATTAAATGAAAAACGCAGATTATCTCCTGAGGCAGGATAAGCATGAAGTTTAACAATCAAATTGGAATTATATGGAGTGAAAGACAGCTGCGAAGTTGACAAGGGCAATAGTTGAATCCTTATGAAACTGAAGAAAACATAGAAAATGAATACCTCCCAAAGCAGAGCAGTAAACTGTATTCTGCCTTTCTCACTTAAAGATATTCAACAGAAAATGATTATGAAATGAAATGGAAAACATTACAAGCTACATATGAAACATAAGAAAAAGCATATGTCAAATGTCATACCACAGGTATCTCAGGAAACAGAGCTGTATTTCTTCATTAAAATCTCTGTTAAACTGTACAATAAAACTCTGTTTTTCTCCTACACTAGCTCTCAGAACTCACTCTCTCTTTACAAAATGTTTTTTAATACCATAAACAGCTCAGAAGAAAACCGATCCATGAAAAGATGGAACTGTTTCCACTGGCACTATGAAAAATAGTAAAAATCCACTCATCGGTTCCTAAAGATCAGCGCATACATATCTGTGACCAATACAAAGGCGGAAGCTGTAATGTGAACCCTCCAAACCATAAATGAAGACTAGGATAGGCAATCTGTCCCTATTTTTCTGCTCAGGATCGATGTCTTCGTTCTAATTTTGTTTTCGACCTGGACTGCCACGTTATACTTTCCATTTCCTCTTGCTGTTAGACCAAAAATGGCATGTGGAATGTGGAGGTCGCCTTTTTGACAAGCGCATTGCAAAATCAAGCCACGTTACTATTTGAAACAAAATCATTTTTACATACAGTAAATAGACCAAGAACCTTTCCCTTACAGGTCAATGAAAAACCATTTTTTCTAAAAACAGAGCAACGTTTCCCTTGAATTCCTCTGATGGCCAATTAAGAGATAAATGCTGGAGCGCAGATCCCTTTGAATCATTAACTGAAGTCTTGAAATAGGAATCGAATCCTATGTCTTCTGCTGTGATGTATATCTTCGTTCCAATTTAAAGTATTTTGGCTCCGTTTGAATAGCGCTCTTGGGCCATATTCATGATCCAGTTGTTGCTACCCAAATCACTGCCGCTGCACACGGACTGTTCTACTAGAAATTGCTCTTTGGCCAGTTCGTCTGAACCTCTTGCTGTTATTTTGTAGTGGAGTGTGCTCGAGGCACCACGTAAGCAGTTCTTCACCATATATGTCTCCTCCAGAAAGATTAACTGAGCCATCTTTGCCAGTGCTTTCCAAGTTTCCTCGCACAATAAAGATCATTTTATCTATAGGATAGCCTATCCTTAGAATTTCACTTCCACCTATGTAAAGGCGCTGCCTTAACCATTCATAAATAGCATCCAGTACTTCATCATCCATAACAGTAAAGATGCGCACCTTCTTGACAAGATCTAAACAAAGATGGCTTTCGAATTTCCCTTTGTAAGTCCTCAGGTAATTCCTCCAGCAACTGTTCTTCATTATCGCCCCGATTTGCTGCCCGCTTGAACCGTTCAGATTGCCTCACTCGCCTTCGCACAGATATTGGCAATCGACGATGATCCATCCACATTTCCACATCACGCTGTCTCAACTGCATTTCTAATCTCCTGCGGCCAAGAGATTGGAGAAAATTTTGCATATTTCCAATAAGCAGAGCAAAGAGCAATAGGCCCAGTCCAATAATTCCTATTGAAAACAACACCACAAAGAACTTGGGACTTGATTGCCGACGAGTGTTGATTTGCGAAAACCCCGAAACAATGAATAAATCATGCCCAGTGATGACACATATTTAGTATTATCGATTAGAGCTGGCTACATTGATATATGTCATATGTAATACTTAGTTGAAAGAGCACCTTGTAGGCAATGCATTGCTATTTGAATCATTTAACCATAGTTGCCAATTTTTATCACCTTCAAAGTTTTAATTATCAGGCCCTGAACATCAAGCCATAGCACTCAATGTCCATCGTACGAATCTCAAATTCAGCACTTTGGATGCTCTGATGGAAAGTTGAAGCTCCGGCCCTCGAGTAAAGTAGAGAAAAGAGGAATTTCCGGTGACTCCCACCAGCCAACTATGAAATTTAGACATCTGATGGTCATGTTAGCAAATGCAGTCTGTCTATTCACGATTCTGCTCTAAAATGAGTCATGTCCTAAATTGAGAGGTGTTACTTGGAGTTACTTACATAAGAGTCTTGAGGCTATATTGGAATTACAGTTAGAATAATCACAATGGGTTAAATGTCCCTTGCATATGTCCATCCACAATATGAAACTACAAGATAGATGAAATTCTTGAAGGGTCTCTTAATCTCATTCTCAGGCCTTTAGTTGGCCAGCATTTTTTAGCTCGGACCTCCTATAGGTGTAGACTCTGTCAACGCTTCCCCTGTGTAAAGTGCTTCTTGACCAGTAACTGATTAATCAATAGTGCTACCTTCGAAGCCAATGACTGCTCTTACTCTACCAAACTGATTGCATCATGTTCACCAATGAATCATCAAGAAAAAGAAGGATTTAAAGAGTCCTTGCTTGTTGATTATTCCCCATTGGCAAGTACATGGCATGTTTCTAGTTGTTTCAGACCATGGCAATGGTATAAAATTGTTGTAATGCAAATGTCTTGGTCTCTTGTTGTATTGCATGCAAGTGCAAGCTGCGTAGCATGCTTGTGGTTGGTTCATGTAAATCTTTCCTTGTGCCCACAGTTTTAAGCACCCACATGTATACATGCTTATGTATTATCATCATTACATGTAATGCCAATTTTTGTTTCGTTCTGATCAGAATGGCGTTGATGAAAGCTGTGCCATTTGAGCATGCTTTGGAACATTTTGACAAATTACATATTCTAAAAAAAAAACACATTTAATGATTTCTTCTTCAACAGAGGTTGAAGAAAATCAATCACGACCAGTGGATACGAAATAAACACCTCTTGAATCTTCGTCTAGCTTGCGGTGTTATTGAAACATTCTAGAATTGGCTACGCAAACATCTAATTGTGGTGGGGAAAGGCTGATGGCATTTTTAACATATTGAGCGAGACTTTGACGGCTACCGTCATTTGACCTCATGACGGAGGACTAGACAAGACGGACACTAACATTAGCTCCGATGGGGATGGCGGCTAGCTTCTTGAGTGCCAAGAACGCGGAAACTTTGGGAGAAGCAGACGTTTTCACCATTGGGCTATGGAATCATGATTAACTTATTAACTGAAAACTGACTGAAATGACTGAAAAACTGACTCAGCAAACCTCACACTAAAACTATAATGAAACTGGAACAAAATGCTGCCTTATGGTTGCTTATTTATTTACAAAATCTGCCCTACTTTGCTGTACAAACAATATATCAGGTAATACTGAAATGCCAGATTAACCATTCAAGTAAACCTGAAAATGGTGCCGCTTGAGAATGCTTCCACCAGATCATAGATGCAATTGCTGGCAGCCCGTCATGCACGTAATGAGCCTGGTCACGTAAAAGACAGCTTGATCTATCAATCAAACTGAAAAACGTGCCCATGTATGTTGCCATTGGATCGCGGAAGCCGGACTCTGTTGGCTGCCCCAACTCTGCAATACATACTTCCAGCTGCACATTGTCAATGTAAACATCTGTAGGCAAGTCTGTTATTTCTTGTTTTGAAGGAGGAAGAGTTTCCAAGAACTTTTTGGGGTCTCAGAAATCGTATGACTGGATCTGATCATTTAAACACTGAATTTCCTTCTCAATTCTTTCAACAACTAACTCACAGACACAAGTTTTAGCTTCAAGAGGAAACTTCGGAGATTTCAAACATTGAAGCAAGACACTGAAAAATTCTTCATTAATTTCAAAATCTGCTAACTGATCTCTAACCTCTTTTACAGCTTCACACAGTGCAGGGTTTGCCACATACCCTACCATTGCATGAGTAGATCAGTGCGCACTGGAATCTCTGGATCGAGCTGGAGTCGCCGGGTGAATGTTTCAGCCTTCATATGTGTCCGACTGCTGTCCACCATCAGCATCAGATCTGCAACTTGATTTCCTGTACTGGAGCAAGACAATCTACAAATCGACTGTCACATCAATAGCAAACCATCTTTCCCCAGTATGGTCGCCACTATGTTAGCGCTCGAATCTGCCACAGGCTGAAAGAGGCAAAACTCAAGGCAACATCAAACCAACCTTAGCCCCGTAGCTAGCCCTACGAGGACAGGAGAGGGCTCTCTCCGGGTCTAACTCGGCAAAAGATATTCAGAAAGGCTCGAGATGACCAAATTGATGACTGATCTTAGGCTAGTAAACTGATAGAAAAGGGATTTTTAATAAAATGATGGGGTTTTTCTGGGCTGCATGAGGCAAAGAAACAGCTTGAACAGAGAAATGTAATCAAAAACACAGATTGTCTCCTGAGGCAAGGTAGGCAAGAAATTTTAACATCAAATTGAGATTAAATGGAGTGGCTGGATTGCTGAAGAGTTGACAAGGGCATAGAAGATGAGTCCTTGTCAAACAGAAGAAAACATTAAATATGAACAAACTTAAAGGCAGAGCATATAAATTATGAATTCTACCTTAACACTTTATTTGTTCAAATGAAAACGATCATGAAATGACATGAACACATAACAGGCTACATATGAAACAAAAGAGGACACGAATGTTAAATCTCATACCACAGGGATCTCAGGGGTCAGAGCTGCATTTTTTAATTAAAATCTCTGTCAAACTGTACAATGGAAGCTCTGTTTTCTCTCCTCCACCAACGCTCAGAACTCTCCTTCCCACTCTATTACAAATGATTTTTTAATACATTAAATAAATGCTGCTAAGGGAAAAACAAATCGACCCCAAGACAAGGGATTTGTTTTATTATTATTAATAAATAAAACTAAAAAGAAACAATCAGCGCTTCTGAAGATGGAATAGCGCTCCTTCTACTCGAATCTGTTGAATATGATGAAGAGGTGGCATTACAGGTGTCAATCCCATTACTAAAAATAAGCATAGGCAATTGCATCTTTTTCTCTGCCACTTTGCACATTCTGAAATTACAACCGCCCCCCCAAATCTCTGGAAATATGTTGGCCTTTCGAATAAGGAAATCTGAAGAACAATTTCAAATCGGATCTACTAATTTGCTGACACGTAGATAAGTGATGCTCCTTGGCAGGTCCACATAGCAGTAAAGGTGTTAAGCGGATAGGATTCCCAATTTTTTATTTTAACTGGCTCTGTTAGTTTCAGATTTGTCTTTTATTCTTGCGATCTCAAAAGCCTTAGAGTAAACTGGGAAATTATGATCTCCCCAAGAATCAATAATAATCCGCGATCCTAAACAACTATTTCCCTTGTATTCCTCTGATGGCCAATTAAGAGATAAATGCTGGAGCGCAGATCCCTTTGAATCATTAACTGAAGTCTTGAAATAGGAATCGAATCCCACAACGCAATGTATATTTGTGATGTATATCTTCGTTCAATTTAAAGTATTTTTAGCTCAGTTTGAATAGCTCTTGTTATGTCATGAGCAGTACATTTGCTACCCAAATCACTGCCGCTGCACACGGACTGTTCTACTAGAAATTTCTCTTTGGCCAGTTCGTCTGAACCTCTTGCTGTTATTTTGTAGTGGAGTGTGCTCGAGGCACCACGTAAGCAGTTCTTCACCATATATGTCTCCTCCAGAAAGATTAACTGAGCCATCTTTGCCAGTGCTTTCCAAGTTTCCTCGCACAATAAAGATCATTTTATCTATAGGATAGCCTATCCTTAGAATTTCACTTCCACCTATGTAAAGGCGCTGCCTTCACCGTTCATAAATAGCATCCAGTACTTGATCATCCATAACAGTAAAGATGCGCACCTTCTTGACAAGATCTAAACAAAGATGGCTTTCGAATTTCCCTTTGTAAGTCCTCAGGTAATTCCTCCAGCAACTGTTCTTCATTATCGCCCCGATTTGCTGCCCACTTGAACCGTTAAGATTGCCTCACTCGCCTTCGCACAGATACTGGCAATCGACGATGATCCATCCACAGTTCCACATCACGCTGTCTCAACTTCATTTCTAATCTCCTGCGGCCAAGAGATTGGAGAAAATTTTGCATATTTCCAATAAGCAGAGCAAAGAGCAATAGGCCCAGTCCAATAATTCTCATTGAAAACAACACCACACAAAAAGACTTGGGACTTGATTGCCAGCCAGAGTGCTGATTTGCTGAAAACCCCAGAACAATGAATAAATGTACTTGGTGATGACACTATTTGTTATTATCAGTGGAACTGCTGTTGAGTATATGTCATATGTAAACACCGTTGAAAGAGCACCTTGTAGACAATCTGTGCTATTTGAATCATTTAACCATAGTTGCCAATTTTTATCACCTTCAAAAGTTTTAGTCCCATCTAGAGACTCGAACATCATGACCACGCACTCAAGTAATCCCATCGTCGAATCCAACTCTCAACACTGGATATGCAGTGGAAAGTTGAAGCTCCCAGCCTCGAGTAAAGTAGAGAAAGAGGGAATTTCCAGTGACTCCCACCCAGCAACTATAGAAATTTGCCGACATCTAGATAATGTCATGTTATCAAATAAGTCAACAAATTCACAGTTCTGCTCTAAAATGGAGTCATATTGTCCACAAATTGAGAGTGTTACTTGGAGTTACTGACATAAGAGTCTTGAGGCTATATTGGAATTACAGTTAGAATAATCACAACGGGTTAAATGTCCCTTGCATATGTCCATCCACAATATGAAACTGCAAGATAGATGAAATTCTTGAAAGGTCTCTTAGTCCCATTCTCAGGCCTTTAGTTGGCCAGCATTTTTTAGCTTGGACCTCCTATAGGTGTAGACTCTGTCAACACTTCCCCTGTGTAAAGTGCTTCTTGACCAGTAAATGATTAATCAATAGTGCTGCCTTCGAAGCCAATGACTGCTCTTACTCTACCAAACTGATTGCATCCTGTTCACCAATGAATCATGAAGGAAAAGAAGGATTTAAAGAGGCCTTGCTTGTTGATTATTCCCCATTGGCAGGTACATGGCATGTTTCTAGTTGTTTCAGACCATGGCAATGGTATAAAATTGCTGTAATGCAAATGTCTTGGTCTCTTGCTGTATTGCCTGCAAGTGCAAGCTGCGTAGCATGCTTGTGGTTGGTTCATGTAAATATTTCCTTGTGCCCACAGTTTTAAGCACCCACATGTATACATGCCACTGTCATGCATCTGTGTGCGTCCAGTCTGTCTGGTACTGTTTCGTTGAATCCAGAGATAATAACGCGATGAAAACTGTTGCCATTTGAAGAGCGTAGATCTTTGGAACATTTTGACAAATTTTATATTCTAAAAAACACATTTAATGATTTCTTCTTCAAAACAGGGTTTTGAAGAAGAATCAATTTCACATTGATGACGTTCCTGAAAACACCTACTGAATCTTCCTCTAGCTTGCGAGTGTTATTGAAACATTCTAAGAACAAGCTCTGCAAACATCTAAATTGCGGTGGGGAAAGCTGATGGCATTTTGGCCTGCATATTGAACTGAGACTTTGACAGCTACCCGTCTGCATTTGACTCTGACAGAGGACTAGACAAGACGGAGTCTAACAGATTGGAAGTCTGCTTTATCTAACCGAGACAAGACCGGAAATTATGCATGCAGTTGGGATTGCTGGACAATTCCAAGCTAATCCAAAAGAGTCACACCTTCAGGATGTAAAAAGAATATTCAAATATCTACAAGGGACTCAAGGCTTTGGTCTATGGCATCCAAAGAATGCTAATCTCACTCTTCATGCTTACATAGATGCAGATTGGGTTGTAAATGTTGATGATCGAAAAAGCACTAGTGGTGGTGCATTCTATATGGGGCCCCAATTTGTATCTTGGTTCAGAAAGAAACAAAGTTCTATTGCCTTATCTACAACATAAGTAGAATATGTGGTTGCCACATCATGTTGCACACAACTAATTTGGATGATGCAGACTTTACAAGACATTCAAATCAAATTTTCACCTCCCAAATCCATTCTGTGTGATACTACAAGTGCCATTAGAATCTCAAAGAATCCTATTATGCATTCCAAGACCAAGCACATTCCTATAAAGTATCACTTCCTACGTGAACAAGTGCTTGAACAAAAGGTTAAATTGGAGTATGTTCCCTCCAAAGAACAAGTTGATGATATATTTACTAAACCTATACCCTGGGAAGCATTTGAATATCTCAGACAGAAGCTGGGAGTTGTCTCTGCCTCTCTAATCAAATCTTCTTAATTTCAGAAGATTAAATTCAATACGCGAGTTCCATAAAGGAAAATCACGTATATACGCGGGTTCCTCTGCATAAAAACACGTATAGGTTTTGCTGACATAAATTCTCTGAGTTAGCGTTTCAGAACTGCTGTGATATTGTTGGGTGATCTATGTTGTTGTTCTAGTATTCATCTTTTTGTATCATTCTCTGATATTTTTCTCCTTGATGAAGATGTTTTAATGGTTTGTTGTTAAAGGTGTTTACGATGCACAAGCTAAGGGGGAGCACTTGTCTTGTGGAAAAGGATGCATTTTTTGGCATTCTAATTGGTTGCTATGTTATGATCTCATGTTTGAGATTCTTTGGCTTTGGTTATAAAAATTCATATCTGTAATTTGATGAAAAGGTCATGATGAGACCTATGATGTAAAATTGCTATATTCAGTCATGTAAGGACTTGCTCAAATTTGTGAACCCACTTGGTTGGGTAGTTGAGTCAAATATGTAATTCCACTTGGTTATGTATGAGTCCTTGGTGATAGGAAAGGTTATTGAGTCATGTACTTCATTGAAAATAGCTCTGAAGATTCAGCATGAACTCAAGGGGAGCATGATCAATTCAGGGCACATCAGATCAACAAAGAAAGAAAAACATTGTTTCAATATTAATCTTCCCTTTGCCCTTGATGTCAAAGGGGGAGAATATTGTGGGTGTTTGAATAAAGTTTATGCTTCATGAATCTATGATCATGGTTGCCATCAAGTCCAAAGGGGGATATTGTTGGCAATATGTTTCCTATGTCCTAATATATTGTAATGTTGTCCTTGATGGAAATTCTCTTAAACAGGATGTATTATATGACTTTCTGGAGAACCTCAGCAGTCTATCAGAAGAATTGAGCAAAATATTGGATGATTTTGATATTGCAGGATCTATTGATCAGGAGCTCAAATCTGAGCTTGGGAAAAAGGTAAAAAATGAAAGTGCTCAAATTGATTTAGAACCTAAGCTAAGGGATAGGCCTCGGAGATACGATCCCAACGCCATGAACGGCACTGAAAACCGACGTTGTATGAAGAAGTTATTCAACTTTGAAGTTCTTAAATTTCAGTAAAAAAAAGGCCAAATTTGACTTTATAAAAATTATTTTTATTAAAAAAAGAATATTCCACAAAATATTCTGGGAATATTCTGTGGAATATTCCACAGAATATTCTGCAGGCAGCCAATTATAGGGCGCCACGTGGGCAGCCCAGAGGCCGCCACATGGCCCTAAGTTCCAACGGAAATGGCGTTCAAAAGTTTTATAGCGTTCGCGGCGGGATTTGAACACAGGTCTGGGCGGAGACAACCAAACGGCCTAACCATTATGCCATGAGCACAACTTGTAAAGCATTGGCACCAATATATTATTTAAACGGTTAAAACCGTTTGGGTCGTGGTTCCGTGGAGTAGCGCCCGGTGCGGAGGTGTTATTAATATATTGGTTTGAAACCTTATCCACGCTGATTTTATCTCAGTTTTTAAAACTAATTCCGAAGGCCATGGTTATGTGGACCTATTTTTCAGCCCCCCCACGACTGGCGGAAATAATGGTAGATTCCAAAAATTTAGTAGCTGCTCCATATTTTTCGGGCTATCTGGCAGTTAGCCAGACTTAGCTGGAGTTATTCTAGGCCAAACTGGCAGTTTGAGTAAATGTGCCATAACTTTGGCTAGGAAAGGCCTTTTGAAGTGAATTTATTTATTTATTTTGGGTCTCTTCGACATTCTGGACTCAATGGAGCAGGTCTGAAGTCTAACATAGGTCATCTTCAAAGGTTTAAGCATCAAAGAAGATGAAGGAGCCATAAGGGCCTAGAAGGAGAAGGCTGTGTTTTGGACTGTGTTTCTCTGTTTAAGGTAAATGAATAGGAATTATTAGCTATTTCATGACTTTTGAATATGTTTAGATGGTTTTCAGATCCTGTTAAGAACATTAGAAAGCCGAAAAGCTTCATTTAAGTTCTAGAGGCCATTTTCCAAACAGAGTGTATAGGTGAAACCGGAGCAGCCGGAGGCCGTTTTTGATGAAAAAAAACTCTATCTTGACTATTTCAGTCATTATGGAACTAATGGTAATGGTTTCAGATCATTTTGAGTACTTCTACAGCTCGATAAGTTGATATGAAGTCGTGGGCAGCTTGGGCAAACCGTGGAGGAGAGCCATTTTTGGGGATGTTGTGCTTAATGTAAGCAATTTATCAGTTGGTATTTGATGTCTGATCATTATTTGATGCAGCAGTAGTGGTTTCAGGAGAAGAAACAAAAATATGAGGGATTTTGTGCTATTTAGAAGCTCAGAGAAGCTTAGTGCACCAACAGAAGGATGTGTGTCCATGGAAGCCTAAAGCTGTTTGCAGGAATTGGACAGCCATTAAAGGGATTTAAAATGGTATTCTCAGCCCTTTGAATCATTCTTGTATTCATTGTGGTTAATTTTGGAGCTTGTAAAATAATTTGATTACCTTAATCCCAAAGAGTCTAGTCATGTTGACGAAGCTCAAAGGAGATGTAGCCCAAGAGTTGGGGTGAACTCCTATATTATATTGCTGTTGTGTTTTGTTATTCTATGGCTGAATTATGTTGCTAATATTCATGTTAATTTTCAGAAAAAAAAATTATACTTAAGATACATAAACAGTGAAAAGACATATACCATTTGCAAGCTAAATTTCCGCATAACGTCAAGTTTAAAGCAAGATCATTTTAATTAAATCTGAGTGTTTACTTCTATTATTTCTTTAGGCAGAGTCTGTAAGAAGGCGAGGTAGCCTCTAGATTCATTCTTTCTTTGAAAAGTGAAATATCCGATAAATGCCCCTACAGTCTATCTCTGTATTAGAAATATGAAGTTCTCACATTTTCAGATTTAAACTTGGAGTATTTTTGCACTCATTTACATAAATGAAAATGGATACCTTGCACCCTTTTCAAGTACAGTCCATTTTCAGATCATATGGTATCAGAGCTCGGGTTGAGCATTTGTTATTGTGCAAAAGGTGTTAAAACAGTCAATCTCACTGTTTTATGGCTGCTTGATTAAGAAGGGGTCTTTACTGACATTTGGTTAAAAGCTTGTCATTTGTTTGAAAGCTTTGAGGACTTTTCTTTGGAAGTTCCTTTTGGTTGTTTTGACCATTTACATAATATCAAATTCTTCTGCAATTGAAGTTTCCTCCTTCAAGAAACTCTTCAGTGATGACATTAAAGAAGAGTTCATTAAGGTGAAGGACATGGTGCAGATTCTCCTTGAGTATCAAAGGGAAAGTGTTCAACTTCGTGCACAATTGCTAGCTATGCAGGAAGAGAAAGAAGCCATTCTTCAAAGACTGCATGATATGGAGTTTCAGCTTTTTCAAGCTCAAGAAGCTTTGTCCAAGAAAATACGTCATCTTCAGGATGTAAATCATGAGGTAAATCAGTCTGATTTGTCTTCAGTTTCCTCTATTGAAAACTGTGTTGGTTCTTTTGAACGACATACAAGAGGTATTGGGTCCAAATTGATGTTGAAGATGGGCTATCAAGAAGGCAAAGGTTTGGGCAAGCATGCACAAGGCATTGTTGAGCCTATTTGTGTTGTGGAGCGTCCCAAGAATATTGGTCTTGGCTATGAGCAACTTAATGGCGAAGCTTTGAGCACATGCATTCAAGAATGTGATGCAAATTTGAAGAGAACATTTCCCCCAAGTTCTCCATTACATCAATGTCATGATGGAAATCTTCCTTACCATTGTTTGAAGCCTTTGTTGTAGCAAGAAGATGGTCGACATGCAGCTTATGGCAAGCATGCAAAGAAACATAAGAGGATTTCTTGTACATATTGTGGTCATTTTAACCATCATGTTTCGAGATGTTGGATGAGGAAGAAGGCACACAAGAAGCAGATAAAGCAAAGACTACCTTCAAAGAAGGTGCATATGATTTGCACTTTTTTCCAAAAGAAGGGACATGTTGTCTCTCATTGTTGGACTTTGCATCCAACTCGTCGTCCCACGCACATGCAGCAAGAGGAAAAAAATATTGGTGAAGGTGGAATCATGGATTCCATTATTGATGTGGAAAGGGAAGTTTCACATGAGGAAAAGTTGCAGCAGCAAAAGTCGCCATGGAAGTGGCTTGGTGAGAAGTGGATGGACTTCTTGACACAGTAAGACGTACTCCTTTTGTACATATGCAAATTTCAGATGTATGCATGTATTTTATGTTGTAATATCTTGTTTGTTTTGAGCCACCTTAGATCATTGATCAAGGCTGCGATGTATAGTTTCAATCTGTAAATTTCTCGCCAAAAATATCTGTGTGGGTTCAAGAAGGTCAGTTGTGGACAATTGTGGACAAGCGCATTCAGAAAGGGAAATGTCGATTTCTTTTCATTTGTGGTTCAAATTTACTTGCTTTGTAAGGAAAAAGTGTTTGAAGGGCTGAAGAGAAGAGGATTTTTATTCTCTCATTTGTTGTACTACAGTTCATTTCTTCATTTCAGTAAGCTTTTGGGGACCAAAATCCTCTCATTTGGGAGGTGTGATCAGGAGCTCAAATCTGATCTTGGGAAAAAGCTCAAAAATGAAAGTGCTCAAATTGATTTGGAACCTGAGCGACAGGATAGGCCTCGACGATATGATCCCAACGCCGTGAATGGCACTGAAAACCGACGCTGTATGAAGAAGTTATTCAACTTTGAAGTTCTTCAATTTCAGTAAAAAAAAGGCCAAATTTGACTTTATAAAAATTATTTTTATTAAAACAAGAATATTCCACAGAATATTCTGGGAATATTCTGTGGAATATTCCATAGAATATTCTGTAGAAAATTTCGCAGGCAGCCAATTATAGGGCGCCACGTGGCCCCAAGTTCCAACGGAAATGGCGTTCCAAAAGTTTTATAGCGTTCGTGGCGGGATTTGAACACAAGTCTGGGCGGAGACAACCCTACGGCCTAACCATTAGGCCACGAGCACAACTTGTAAAGCATTGGCGCCAATATATTATTTAAACGGTTAAAACCATTTGGGTCGTGGTTCCGTGGAGTAGCGCCCGATGCGGAGGTGTTATTAATATATGGTTTGAAACCTTATCCACGCTGATTTTAACTCAGTTTTTAAAACTAATTCCGAAGGCCATGGTTACGTGGAACTATTTTTCAGCCCCCCACGACTGGCGGAAATAATGGCGGATTCCACAAATTTAGCAACTGCTCCATATTTGTCGGGCTATCTGGCAGTTAGCCAGACTTAGCTGGAGTTATTCTAGGCCAAACTGGCAGTCTGAGTAAATGTGCCATAAGTTTGGCTAGGAAAGGCCTTTTGAAGTGAATTTTTTTTTTGATTTTGGGTCTCTTCGACATTCTGGACTCAATGGAGCAGGTCTGAAGTCTAACAGAGGTCATCTTCAGAGGTTTAAGCAGCGAAGAAGATGAAGGAGCCATAAGGGCCTGGAAGGAGAAGGCTGTGTTTTGGACTGTGTTTCTCTGTTTAAGGTAAATGAATAGGCATTCTTAGCTATTCAATGCCTTTTGAATCTGTTTAGATGGTTTTCAGAGCCTATTAAGAACTTTAGAAAGCCGAAAAGCTTCATTTAAGTTCTAGAGGCCATTTTCCAAACAGAGTGTGTAGGCAAAACCGGAGCACCCGGAGGCCGTTTTTGATGAAAAAAAACTCTATCTTGACTATTTCAGTCATTCTGGAACCAATGGAAGTGGTTTCAGATCATTTTGAGTACTTATACAGCTCGAGAAGTTGATATGAAGTCGTGGGCAGCCCTGGGCAAACCGTGGAGGAGAGCCATTTTTGGGGATGCTGTGCTTAATGTAAGCAATTTATCAGTTGGTATTTGATGTCTGATCATTATTGGATGCAGCAGTAGTGGTTTCAGGAGCAGAAACAGAAATCTGAGGGAGTTTGTGCCATTTAGAAGCTCAGAGAAGCTTAGTGCACCGACAGAAGGATGTATGCCCATGGAAGCCTAAAGCTATTTGCAGGAATTGGACAGCCATTAAAGGGATTTAAAATGGTATTATCAGCCCTTTGAATCATTCTTGTATTCATTGTGGTTAAGTTTGGAGCTTGTAAAAGAATTTGATTACCTTAATCCCAAAGAGTCTAGTCATGTTGACGAAGCTCAAAGGAGATGTAGCCCAAGAGTTGGGGTGAACTCCTATATTATATTGCTGTTGTGTTTTGTTATTCTATGGATGAATTATGTTGCTGATATTCATGTTAAGTTTCAGCAAAAACAATTATACTTAAGATACATAAATAGTGAAAACACATATACCATTTGCAAGCTAAATTTCCGCATAACGTCAAGTTTAAAGCAAGATCATTTTAATTAAATCTGAGTGTTTACTTCTATTATTTCTTTAGGAAAAGTCTGTAAGAGGGCTAGGTAGCCTCTGGATTCATCCTTTATTTGAAAGGTGAAATATCCGGTAAATGCCCCTACAGTCTATCTCTGTATTAGAAATATGAAGTTCTCACATTTTCAGATTTAAACTTGGAGTATTTTTGCACTCATTTACATAAATGAAAATGGATACCTTGCACCCTTTTCAAGTACAATCCATTTTCATATCATCTATACATGGGTTTGTAAAGGCCAAGTCGCATATGCATGCGGATAAACATGTTCCGAGTCACGTATGCTTTATGCGCTTCAAAAGTT